>CM039510.1:26950508-26998898 GCA_022432975.1 Begonia masoniana
CTTATTGAGCAATTCACGCGGATGCGCTAATACTTTGAAGAAGAAGCAAAAACGCTCTCAAGAAAACTTGGAGTGAGGATGAATCAGAAAAAAAGGAATTCAGAACAACCATGTAGGATTTGTGATAAAGCTGAACATAAGAAAGTGGGATTGTACACAGGATGTCAACAGACGATATAACAACTATAGGGACAAGATGATGATGAAGCCACAAATGAGATTCTTATCGGGGAATACAAGTGTCTACATGAAAATTAATCGAAACTGAAAGTGAATCAGCACTCGTATGCACCTTGAGGTTTAAGGGATGAGAAGATAAATCTTAAAATAAAGGTTACCGAGTTGGAAGCAAAATGGAAGACTCGTCAGGATGAAGTTAAAGATCTATCCAAGGCTGAATATCATGAAGAAAAATGTAAAATGTGCATTCGGAGCCTACTATAGATGCTATTTGATAATCACCAAGTCATGTGGCGGATCGTTTGGTCGGGTTACAAAGGTGAAAGCTCAGTATCACGAAAATGGCGTCTGGACGTACTTTCAAAGGGAAAAACTGGTGTCACAGATAATGTCTTATGTGACAAACTGAAGGGTGCGAGAGTTCTCTAAGATTGACTTAAGGTCCGGTTATTACCAATTGAAGGTTAAATCCGAAGACATCCCAAAGACTGCTTTTCGTACAAGGTATGGACACTATGAGTTTTTGGTTATGTCTTTTGGTTTGACAAATGCACCAGCAGCCTTCATGGATCTCATGAATAGGGTGTTTCGTGAGTATTTAGATAAGTTTGTTATTGTATTCATTGATGACATCCTAATCTACTCTAAAACTGAGGACGAGCATGTAAGGCATTTGGGTTTGGTGTTGGAGTTACTAAGACAGCACCGACTTTATGCTAAGTTTTCCAAGTGTGAATTTTGGTTGGACAGAGTTCACTTTCTTGGTCACGTGATCTCTGGTGATGGAATATCTGTCGATCTAGCTAAAGTTCAAGCAGTTAAGGAATGGCCCCAACCGAAGAATGCTACAGATATCAGGAGCTTTCTTGGACTAGCAGGGTACTACAGAAAGTTCATTGAGGGGTTTTCGAAGATTGCCACACCCCTCACTATGTTAACAAGGAAAAATGTAAAGTATATTTGGACCGATAAGTGTGAGTTCAGTTTCCAAACCTTAAAGCAGAAATTGACCAATGCACCTATACTAACCCTTCCTGTTGAAAATGGTAAGTTTAGTATTTATTGCGATGCTTCCAAAATTGGACTTGGCTGTGTTTTGATGCAAGACGGAAAAGTTATAGCTTATGCATCTAGGCAATTAAAAGTGCACGAGAAGAATTATCCTACTCATGACTTAGAATTAGCTGCAGTGGTTTTTGCATTAAAGATTTGGAGGCACTACCTGTATGGACAAACTTGCGAAATATTTTCAGATCATAAGAGTCTGAAGTACATTTTCACACAGAAGGAGCTAAACATGAGGCAACGTAGATGGTTGGAATTTGTAAAAGACTATGACTTTGAGATTAAGTATCATCCCGGCAAAGCGAATGTAGTGGCAGACGCTTTGAGCAGGGTGACTCCATTGGTTTCTACGTTGATTCTAGACATACCGATAGCCTTAGAGACTGAATTCCTAAGGTTTAACCTTGAAGCAGTATCTAGCGTGTCAGCCATGCTTTCGGCCATATCTTTGAGGCCTACTATTTTGGGGAGAATAAAGGAAGTTCAAATGAATGACGCTGAATGCAATAAGTATAAGCTGTACATAGATTCTACTGTCAAGACAGATTTCAACTGCTCGGCTGATGGAATCCTTAAGTTTAGAAACAGATGGTTTGTTCCAGCTAATGTCGAGCTTCGAAAGGAAATTCTATCCGAGGCTCATTCTTCTAGACTCTCTATTCATCCTGGAAGTACTAAGATGTACAGAGATCTCAAGCAGCATTTTTGGTGGCCAAGTATGAAAAGATGTGTGGCGGAGTACGTGGAGTCATGTTTGGTCTGCCAGCAGGTCAAAGCTGAACATCAGAGGCCTGCAGGAACATTGCAACCCCTACCAGTTCCGGAATGGAAGTGGGAACAAGTGACAATGGATTTTGTTACAGGATTGCCTAGAACAGCAAAAGGACACGATGCAATTTGGGTAATAGTTGATCGTTTGACCAAATCCTCCCATTTTCTGCCTATCAAGATAACATATTCGATGGATCAACTAGCAGAGTTGTATGTGCAAGAGATCATTAGATTGCATGGAGTTCCAAGCACTATAGTTTCAGACCGAGACTCTAGATTTACATCTAAGTTTTGGAAAAGTTTGCATAAGGCTATGGGAACACAACTTAACTTTAGCACAGCCTTTCACCCTCAAACAGATGGACAATCCGAGAGAACTATTCAGACCTTAGAGGATATGCTCCGAGCGTGCATATTAGATTTTCAAGGATCTTGGAGTAAGTATTTACCATTGGTAGAGTTCTCTTACAACAACAGTTTTCAGGCGACAATAGGAATGGCACCGTATGAGGCATTATATGGACGAAAATGCAGATCACCTTTGTACTGGGATGAAGTTGGTGAAGCACAACTACTAGGTCCTGATATCGTGCAGCAAACAGTGGAGAAGATTGCCCTCATCCGACAGAGAATTTTGACAGCTCAAAGCCGACAGAAAAGCTATGCAGACCAGAGGAGAAGAGAACTGGAATTTGAAGTAGAGGATGAAGTTTTCCTTAAGGTGTCACCTTTCAAAGGAGTCGTGAGATTTGGAAAAAGAGGAAAGTTGAACCCCAGATTTATTGGACCGTTCACTATCCTGAAGAGAGTTGGGAAAGCAGCCTATCAATTACAGCTACCAGCTTCTATGGAAGGAATACATGATGTGTTCCATGTCTCTATGCTAAAGAAGTGTATACGGGATCCAACTCATGTCGTTGAACAGCAGAACATTGAGATTCAACCTACACTCACCTATGAAGAAAAGCCAGTAAAGATTCTAGATTATGCAGTGAAGGTATTGCGCAACAAAGAAGTGCCACTAGTGAAAGTCTTATGGCACAACCAGAATTTGGAGGAGACAACTTGGGAACGCCAACAAGACATGATGGATCAACATCCGGAGTTATTCAGGTACTGAATTTTGAGGACAAAATTCTTTTAAGGAGGGTAGATTGTAGCACTCGGTTTCAATAAATCAAAATAAGTTATTAAACGGTGGAATATAATTTTTATGGTTAAAATTTAGTGAATGTTGATTAGGTTGTAAATGACTAGGCAGGGGCAAAGTGGTAATTGCGAATTTATATTGTGGATAAAGTATTTAAGGAAAGGTTTAGTGAGGTTTAGCCGCCACTGTATTATTACTCTTACCTCTCAGCTCAAGCAGACTACCTCTGGGCGATTTTCCCTCCGGTTTTCCCCAACCAAGGTGAGTTTTGAATCAACTACTTGCCGTTCTAGTGCTAGGGTAGCTGAAGGATTGCAATGTATGTATCTTCGATAAGCTGCGGGTGAGAGATTTGGGTTTTGGGGTTTAGTGATGTATCGGGAATGCTTAATCAGTAGAGCCCCAAACTGGCTTCCTTAGACTTCAGTAGTTAGATAAAGTTTAGTGGAGATCTAATCCATAATCTGTCAATGGTTTTAGGTGAGCAGATTTTTGGAGTAGCATATAGCCGAGCGATTTCCAGGAGCCAGGTAAGTAAAGTAATGTGTGAGCCTTCGGGCCTACATTACAAAACAGTAGGTTTATGCATGTTTGAGTGTTTCTTTTCTTTATGTCATGCATTAAGTTTTTGAAGAATTACGAAAATGAATTTATGTGCAAGGTTATGATGAGTATGAATTGAATGAAACAGAGTAGCTGTTAAGGGAAGTAATCCGCCCCTTAACTGAGTAGAGGATTTATTACATTGGGAGAACCGATCCCACTCCCAAGGGAATTAAGGGATCTGTATTAGCTGTTAAGGGAAGTAATCCGCCCCTTAACTGAGTAGAGGATTTATTACATTGGGAGAACCGATCCCACTCCCAAGGGAACTTAGGGATCAGACCAGTTTATGAACGATGCACAACTGAGTTGAGAAAATTAGAAACTGCATGATCAGGGTTTATGTTTCAGCATACATTTCATTAATGCTTTACTTGCTTAGCATTAGGCTAATAGGTGAGTTTTGTGATGTAGGTGTTGAGGATACAGCAGGTGATTTCCCTGAGAGCATAATCGAGTAGATGAGGTTGGTGGAGCACGGCTGTGCAACAGTCAGGCATCTGATGGGGCGGTTTGACTGGTGTCATTGACTAACAAAGATTAATTGACAGTATTTCAAACTTATTATACTGAGCTTTCATGACAGTAGAAATTTTAAATGTTTTGGAATTCGCTTTTGAGTTTCTTTTCTGATAACGATATTCTGTTGGGATTTCAAGTTAGTACTTATGAGTTTCTAGTGACACAAAGGTTTGGATTGTCTCTGGTTAGTTTTTAGCAAGAATGAGTTACTTGAAGTTTTCAAAAGTATTCTTAGTTTTCTCTGAATTTAGTATTCTGTTGCTGATTTATTACTGGATCTGCAAGTGAAGCGATTAGAGTTGTTGTTTTGCTCTCTATCGACAGATGATATCTGTCGGTAGATGGTGAGTAAATTTTAAATTCTATCGGAAGATGTCTTCAGAAAAGCCATCGGAAGATGACGTGTGTTTGTCTATTGAGAGATGAAATTACGCTGACTTCATCGGCAGATGAAGTTATGTTAACTTCATCGGCAGATGAAGTGGTGTGTGTAGTTACCATGATTTCATCGGCAGATGAAGTTGTGGGTGAAGTTGTGTAGACGTCATCGGCAGAAGCTTTTGGTTTTCTGCTTCTGTTCCTTCCGTTGACTAGTCGTCGGCAGACGAGTTCAACTCGTGACGTCATCGGCAGGAACCTCGTTCCGTTTCCTTCCGTTGACTAGTCGTCGGCAGACGAGTTCAACTCGTGACGTCATCGGCAGGAACCTCGTTCCGTTTCCTTCCGTTGACTTTGTCGTCGGCAGATGAATTCGACTTTTGTAATTCCTTGAGTAGCCCATCATTTAAAACCTTGTTTTCTCTTGACCGAATACTTTAAACATTTCCATTAATCTTTCCAACAATATTTTCACAGCTAGTTAAATCCCCATTGTAGTTTTAAATAATTTTCCGCTGCAAAGTTTTCAAATGTTTTGGACGTTTAGAAAATGTCAAATTTTGAATGTCGAATGAAGTTTTAAATTTATTCGAAATTTCTTAGTTATGATCAAGTAATGAGTAGCAAACCGGGTTCAGATAACTCGGGGCGTTACATTATGGTATCAGAGACATTCAGTTAAACCGTTCAAAAGATTACTCATCAGTGCCAATCGTTGCATGGAAGTACTCCAACAACTGTAACTGTTTATGTTAGCTTTAGTTATAAAATGTTTATGAGAGTAGTTAACCCTGTGCAGGAAATTAGTAAAATGGCTAGGCGCCCAGGAAGACCAAGAATACCAAGAGAGATACCAAGTCCTAGACGTGAGGAGGACTCTAGTGTAATTAGGCAGCTGACAGAATTAATGCGTCAGCAGACTGATATTGTGCGTCAACAATCTGATCAATTAGGAGTGCTGTTGAATCGGGAAGCACAAGGAAGTGCTAACTCAGGTTCTAACAGTGAACATTCTGGAGATAGATTCCAGAGACTGAGACCACCCACATTTGATGGACATTCCTCCGATCCAGTCATTGCTGAGGGATGGCTTAGGAAGATTGAAAGTATGTTCAGGTGTGCCAACATAGGAGAAGAAGAGAAAGTCACATTGGCAACCTTTCATTTGGCTGGAGAAGCTCAGCTCTGGTGGGAGACAATAGAGACCACCACAGATGTTTTGACAATGCAATGGTCACGATTCAAAGACATTTTCTATGGGAAGTATTCAATAGCACCGTCCAAACTGCAAAGAAGTTGGAGTTTCTGAACTTGAAGCAGACAGGGTCTGTGGCCGAGTATAGTAGGCAGTTTGAGTCCCTGTCCAGGTTTGCTGGACACTTTGCTCACAAAGACGAGGATAAGGTGTTCAAGTTTGTGCATGGACTGAAACCAGAAATTTACCGAGGAGTTAAATTTTGCGGTATTAAAGGTTGGCGTTAAGTGAAGTAGTGTCCACTGCTCTGGAAGTGGAAGAGGCTAAAAGGATGTGTGCTGGAACAAAGGAAGTCCCACAAAGGTTTGTTCAACCACAACAACAGAGAGGGATGAAGAGGCCGAATGAAGGCCAGAATAGCCAAAGATCAAGGAGGAAAGTACCGGATAGTCAGAAGTATCCCCAGTGTCCGAAGTGTATGAAAAGTCATTTGGGTGAATGCAGGTTTGGATCGGGAAAGTGTTTCAATTGCGATGAAGTTGGGCATGCTTTCAGAGATTGCCCGAGACCCAGAGTCACTCGGTGTTTCAACTGCGGCAAGGTTGGTCACTTTAACAGAGACTGTCCGGCCTTGAAGAATGGCCCTGCTGTGATTAAGCCAAGAATATTCTCCATGGTTGAGCCAGGCGATGATGAGCAGCCTGCTGTGGTGTCAGGTACTATACTGGTCAATTCCCTACCCGCTTTTACATTGATAGATTCTGGTGCAACACATTCATTCGTAGCATTGACATTTGCTGATAAGTTAGATGTAAAGCTTACCTCTACTGTGCATGTATTTGATGTTGCCTTACCCTCTGGTGAACATATGCACTCTAACCAAGTAATTCCTGATAGCAATGTATTGGTAGGGAACATGAATTTACCTGCTGATCTCATTATTATGGACATAATGGGATTTGATGTAATCCTAGGAATGGATTGGTTGTTTAAACATTATGCCACAATTGATTGTAGGACTGGAATAGTTAGTTTCCAACCCCCTGGTAATTTGAAACATACCTTTCAGGCCTCAAGGAAGAGTGAGGTGATGTCTGTGATGACTTCCATGAACACTAGACCTTCCCTGTGTAGAGGGTATTTGTGCTTCTTAGCTAGCGTTTTAGACGCACGGCTTGTAGGAAAGGCAAATCCTCAGAATGTCCTAACTGTCCGAGACTTTCCTGAAGTGTTTTTAGATGACCTTCCTGGTTTACCACCCGATAGAGAAATCGAATTTGTTGTAGATGTTTACCCCGGAGCCGAGCCTGTGTCTAAAAATCCATATAGACTAGCACCAACAGAACTTAAAGAGTTAAAGAAACAGTTGGAGGACTTGTTGGAGAAGGGATTCATACGCCCAAGCTTCTCACCGTGGGGTGCACCTGTCCTCTTTGTCAAGAAGAAGGATGGATCAATGCGTATGTGCATTGATTATAGAGAATTGAATAAGTTAACTGTCAAGAATAAGTACCCTCTACCGAGGATTGACGACTTATTTGACCAACTTAAGGGTGCGAGAGTTTTCTCTAAGATTGACTTAAGGTCCGGTTATTACCAATTGAAGGTTAAATCCGAAGACATCCCAAAGACTGCTTTTCGTACAAGGTATGGACACTATGAGTTTTTGGTTATGTCTTTTGGTTTGACAAATGCACCAGCAGCCTTCATGGATCTCATGAATAGGGTGTTTCGTGAGTATTTAGATAAGTTTGTTATTGTATTCATTGATGACATCCTAATCTACTCTAAAACTGAGGACGAGCATGTAAGGCATTTGGGTTTGGTGTTGGAGTTACTAAGACAGCACCGACTTTATGCTAAGTTTTCCAAGTGTGAATTTTGGTTGGACAGAGTTCACTTTCTTGGTCACGTGATCTCTGGTGATGGAATATCTGTCGATCTAGCTAAAGTTCAAGCAGTTAAGGAATGGCCCCAACCGAAGAATGCTACAGATATCAGGAGCTTTCTTGGACTAGCAGGGTACTACAGAAAGTTCATTGAGGGGTTTTCGAAGATTGCCACACCCCTCACTATGTTAACAAGGAAAAATGTAAAGTATATTTGGACCGATAAGTGTGAGTTCAGTTTCCAAACCTTAAAGCAGAAATTGACCAATGCACCTATACTAACCCTTCCTGTTGAAAATGGTAAGTTTAGTATTTATTGCGATGCTTCCAAAATTGGACTTGGCTGTGTTTTGATGCAAGACGGAAAAGTTATAGCTTATGCATCTAGGCAATTAAAAGTGCACGAGAAGAATTATCCTACTCATGACTTAGAATTAGCTGCAGTGGTTTTTGCATTAAAGATTTGGAGGCACTACCTGTATGGACAAACTTGCGAAATATTTTCAGATCATAAGAGTCTGAAGTACATTTTCACACAGAAGGAGCTAAACATGAGGCAACGTAGATGGTTGGAATTTGTAAAAGACTATGACTTTGAGATTAAGTATCATCCCGGCAAAGCGAATGTAGTGGCAGACGCTTTGAGCAGGGTGACTCCATTGGTTTCTACGTTGATTCTAGACATACCGATAGCCTTAGAGACTGAATTCCTAAGGTTTAACCTTGAAGCAGTATCTAGCGTGTCAGCCATGCTTTCGGCCATATCTTTGAGGCCTACTATTTTGGGGAGAATAAAGGAAGTTCAAATGAATGACGCTGAATGCAATAAGTATAAGCTGTACATAGATTCTACTGTCAAGACAGATTTCAACTGCTCGGCTGATGGAATCCTTAAGTTTAGAAACAGATGGTTTGTTCCAGCTAATGTCGAGCTTCGAAAGGAAATTCTATCCGAGGCTCATTCTTCTAGACTCTCTATTCATCCTGGAAGTACTAAGATGTACAGAGATCTCAAGCAGCATTTTTGGTGGCCAAGTATGAAAAGATGTGTGGCGGAGTACGTGGAGTCATGTTTGGTCTGCCAGCAGGTCAAAGCTGAACATCAGAGGCCTGCAGGAACATTGCAACCCCTACCAGTTCCGGAATGGAAGTGGGAACAAGTGACAATGGATTTTGTTACAGGATTGCCTAGAACAGCAAAAGGACACGATGCAATTTGGGTAATAGTTGATCGTTTGACCAAATCCTCCCATTTTCTGCCTATCAAGATAACATATTCGATGGATCAACTAGCAGAGTTGTATGTGCAAGAGATCATTAGATTGCATGGAGTTCCAAGCACTATAGTTTCAGACCGAGACTCTAGATTTACATCTAAGTTTTGGAAAAGTTTGCATAAGGCTATGGGAACACAACTTAACTTTAGCACAGCCTTTCACCCTCAAACAGATGGACAATCCGAGAGAACTATTCAGACCTTAGAGGATATGCTCCGAGCGTGCATATTAGATTTTCAAGGATCTTGGAGTAAGTATTTACCATTGGTAGAGTTCTCTTACAACAACAGTTTTCAGGCGACAATAGGAATGGCACCGTATGAGGCATTATATGGACGAAAATGCAGATCACCTTTGTACTGGGATGAAGTTGGTGAAGCACAACTACTAGGTCCTGATATCGTGCAGCAAACAGTGGAGAAGATTGCCCTCATCCGACAGAGAATTTTGACAGCTCAAAGCCGACAGAAAAGCTATGCAGACCAGAGGAGAAGAGAACTGGAATTTGAAGTAGAGGATGAAGTTTTCCTTAAGGTGTCACCTTTCAAAGGAGTCGTGAGATTTGGAAAAAGAGGAAAGTTGAACCCCAGATTTATTGGACCGTTCACTATCCTGAAGAGAGTTGGGAAAGCAGCCTATCAATTACAGCTACCAGCTTCTATGGAAGGAATACATGATGTGTTCCATGTCTCTATGCTAAAGAAGTGTATACGGGATCCAACTCATGTCGTTGAACAGCAGAACATTGAGATTCAACCTACACTCACCTATGAAGAAAAGCCAGTAAAGATTCTAGATTATGCAGTGAAGGTATTGCGCAACAAAGAAGTGCCACTAGTGAAAGTCTTATGGCACAACCAGAATTTGGAGGAGACAACTTGGGAACGCCAACAAGACATGATGGATCAACATCCGGAGTTATTCAGGTACTGAATTTTGAGGACAAAATTCTTTTAAGGAGGGTAGATTGTAGCACTCGGTTTCAATAAATCAAAATAAGTTATTAAACGGTGGAATATAATTTTTATGGTTAAAATTTAGTGAAATGTTGATTAGGTTGTAAATGACTAGGCAGGGGCAAAGTGGTAATTGCGAATTTATATTGTGGATAAAGTATTTAAGGAAAGGTTTAGTGAGGTTTAGCCGCCACTGTATTATTACTCTTACCTCTCAGCTCAAGCAGACTACCTCTGGGCGATTTTCCCTCCGGTTTTCCCCAACCAAGGTGAGTTTTGAATCAACTACTTGCCGTTCTAGTGCTAGGGTAGCTGAAGGATTGCAATGTATGTATCTTCGATAAGCTGCGGGTGAGAGATTTGGGTTTTGGGGTTTAGTGATGTATCGGGAATGCTTAATCAGTAGAGCCCCAAACTGGCTTCCTTAGACTTCAGTAGTTAGATAAAGTTTAGTGGAGATCTAATCCATAATCTGTCAATGGTTTTAGGTGAGCAGATTTTTGGAGTAGCATATAGCCGAGCGATTTCCAGGAGCCAGGTAAGTAAAGTAATGTGTGAGCCTTCGGGCCTACATCACAAAACAGTAGGTTTATGCATGTTTGAGTGTTTCTTTTCTTTATGTCATGCATTAAGTTTTTGAAGAATTACGAAAATGAATTTATGTGCAAGGTTATGATGAGTATGAATTGAATGAAACAGAGTAGCTGTTAAGGGAAGTAATCCGCCCCTTAACTGAGTAGAGGATTTATTACATTGGGAGAACCGATCCCACTCCCAAGGGAATTAAGGGATCTGTATTAGCTGTTAAGGGAAGTAATCCGCCCCTTAACTGAGTAGAGGATTTATTACATTGGGAGAACCGATCCCACTCCCAAGGGAACTTAGGGATCAGACCAGTTTATGAACGATGCACAACTGAGTTGAGAAAATTAGAAACTGCATGATCAGGGTTTATGTTTCAGCATACATTTCATTAATGCTTTACTTGCTTAGCATTAGGCTAATAGGTGAGTTTTGTGATGTAGGTGTTGAGGATACAGCAGGTGATTTCCCTGAGAGCATAATCGAGTAGATGAGGTTGGTGGAGCACGGCTGTGCAACAGTCAGGCATCTGATGGGGCGGTTTGACTGGTGTCATTGACTAACAAAGATTAATTGACAGTATTTCAAACTTATTATACTGAGCTTTCATGACAGTAGAAATTTTAAATGTTTTGGAATTCGCTTTTGAGTTTCTTTTCTGATAACGATATTCTGTTGGGATTTCAAGTTAGTACTTATGAGTTTCTAGTGACACAAAGGTTTGGATTGTCTCTGGTTAGTTTTTAGCAAGAATGAGTTACTTGAAGTTTTCAAAAGTATTCTTAGTTTTCTCTGAATTTAGTATTCTGCTGATTTATTACTGGATCTGCAAGTGAAGCGATTAGAGTTGTTGTTTTGCTCTCTATCGACAGATGATATCTGTCGGTAGATGGTGAGTAAATTTTAAATTCTATCGGAAGATGTCTTCAGAAAAGCCATCGGAAGATGACGTGTGTTTGTCTATTGAGAGATGAAATTACGCTGACTTCATCGGCAGATGAAGTTATGTTAACTTCATCGGCAGATGAAGTGGTGTGTGTAGTTACCATGATTTCATCGGCAGATGAAGTTGTGGGTGAAGTTGTGTAGACGTCATCGGCAGAAGCCTTTGGTTTTCTGCTTCTGTTCCTTCCGTTGACTAGTCGTCGGCAGACGAGTTCAACTCGTGACGTCATCGGCAGGAACCTCGTTCCGTTTCCTTCCGTTGACTAGTCGTCGGCAGACGAGTTCAACTCGTGACGTCATCGGCAGGAACCTCGTTCCGTTTCCTTCCGTTGACTTTGTCGTCGGCAGATGAATTCGACTTTTGTAATTCCTTGAGTAGCCCATCATTTAAAACCTTGTTTTCTCTTGACCGAATACTTTAAACATTTCCATTAATTTTTCCAACAATATTTTCACAGCTAGTTAAATCCCCATTGTAGTTTTAAATAATTTTCCGCTGCAAAGTTTTCAAATGTTTTGGACGTTTAGAAAATGTCAAATTTTGAATGTCGAATGAAGTTTTAAATTTATTCGAAATTTCTTAGTTATGATCAAGTAATGAGTAGCAAACCGGGTTCAGATAACTCGGGGCGTTACAGAGCTTCAGGTTGAAGGTTTTTCGAAAATCATGGTTTGATTCTTCGAAGGGTATCGAACGATTTCAGGTTTGCATTTTTCCGTGCTTGAAATTTGCAATTTTATTGGAGAAAAAGAAATTGGAAATTAAAAAAAAAAATTCTTTTGTTCTAGTTGGTTTTCTTTCGACAACAGAAGAAAAACTGAGAAGGGGAACTGTCCTCTTCGCCTGAAGCAGAGCAATCAAAGAACAGCAGAGAAGCTGCTTCATCCAACCTCCGTCGTCTGTCACCGGTGAAGAAAAACAGAACAGCCCGAGCTGCGAAGCAGAACGAACGTGTACCCTAGTCCCTACGCGAAGCCGAAGATGAAACCAAGTTGTCGTCATTGATCAGGAGAGAGAATCGTTGCAATCAAGATTGAAGCGCGGTTGCCGAGCAGGAGAAGAATGTCGTCAACGCCCTCTGATCTGTCAAACGCCGAAGAAGAAATCAGTCGCTGCTGCGTGCACCGTCCGATAGAAGCTGCTGCCATCACCGCGCGCCGCCTCTGACCGTGAAGAACTGTCCGCCGTTGCACGCACAGAACCCACCTCCGATGCAGATCCGAGCAGCAGTCCATCTCTTCGACCAACAGCAAATTTTTGTGATAGTTTTTTGGGAATAAAATTATCAGTTTTTAGGGGGACATTAGTTCTAATTTTGTGGAATTCTGTTGGTGAGATATGTTTTTTGGGTGAATTGTGAAGGCGAAGGAAAGAGTTTCAAAATTGGAAATTTTGTTGAATTTCAATATTTGAAAATATCCAGACTCTGATTTTTGAGGAAATATTTGGGCAAGGTTATTGTTTTAGGTTTTTTTAGGCTCGGATAATTTATTTGGCAGATCTACTGGTATTGTGGAGATTGATTATTGGGTTGAATAATCAATCGGGGAATTATCTGTTTGTTGGGCATTTTTTCTGTTGGTTCAGAATATTTTGGAAGATTTTTTCTGAATATTTGAGATTAATCATTGGGGTTGAATAATTTATCTGGAAATATCTGTTTGGGTATTGATTATTGATAACGATATCAGGCGAAGATAGCACAGGATATATTATTGGAAAATTTGATGGGACAGATTTCGCATTCTAGAGAATGCAAATCAAGGATTACTTGTACGGGAAAAAACTTCATCTTCCTTTGAGTGCGAAACCAGAAAAGATGGAAGACGGTGAATGGAATCTCCTTGATAGACAGGTTTTGGGAGTCATCCGATTGACGCTAGCTAAAAACATTGCTCACAACGTGGTGAAGGAGAAGACCACCGCGAGTTTGATGAAGGCTCTATCTGATATGTACGAGAAACCTTCTGCGAATAATAAGGTATTTCTTATGAAGAAACTCTTTAATCTGAAGATGATTGATAGTACTTCTGTCGCAACGCATCTGAATGAATTCAATATGATTATGAATCAATTGCTATCTGTGGAAATTGATTTTGAGGATGAAGTTCGGGCCCTAATTTTGTTGGCGTCTCTACTGAATAGTTGAGAGCCTATGAGGACAGCAGTTAGTAACTCAGTTGGAAGTGTTAAACTGGTATTCACTGATATGAGGGATCGTATTCTTGCCGAGGAGGTTCGTAAGATCGATTCTGGTGAAACATCGACAGGTTCAGCTCTGAATGTTGAAAAGAGAGGAAGAAACAATGAGAGAAACTCCAACTGGGGGGGTAGATCGATATCCAAGTCGAAAAATAGAAGGGGTCAGTCCAAGTCTCGGCGAATACGTAAGTGCTCGAATTGTGGCAAGCAGGGTCACATGAAGAAGGATTGCAGAGCACCAAAGAAGAACAGAAATGACAAAGGTGATAGAGCAAATGCAGTAACAGTCACTGACGCGTTGCTTCTTTCAGTCGACAACCCGATAGACTCATTGGTTTTGGATTCGGGAGCATCCTTTCACACCATCGCACACAAAGAATTCATGGAGAATTATGTGGCTGTAAACCATGGGAATTCATGGAGAATTATGTAGCTGGAAACCATGGGAAAGTCTACCTTGCAGATGGTGAGCCACTGGATATTGTGGGCATCGGTGACATCAAACAGAAGATGGCAAATGGGTCTGTTTGGAAGATCAGTAAAGTGAGACACGTGTCAAGGTTGATGCGAAATCTGATTTCAGTTGGACAGCTTGATGGTGAAGGTCATAATGTCAGTTTCACAAATAATGATTAGAATGTGACTAAAGGACCGATGGTCGTCGCTCAAGGTCACAAAACAGGAACCCTATACGTGACTTCTACATTTAGAGACACAATTACTATTGTTGATAGCGCAAAGAACACAGAGTTGTTGCATTGCAGGTTGGGTCACATGAGCGAGAAAGGAATGAAACTTCCTGTCAAGAATGTTCAGATTCTGGAGTTGAAATCTGTTGAACATGAGTTATGTGAAAGCTGTATTTTTGGGAAACAGAAACGTGTCACTTTCTTCAAGGTT
The DNA here is from genome assembly GCA_022432975.1 of Begonia masoniana. Classification (NCBI taxonomy): domain Eukaryota; kingdom Viridiplantae; phylum Streptophyta; class Magnoliopsida; order Cucurbitales; family Begoniaceae; genus Begonia; species Begonia masoniana. Next base: position 26,965,125 of record CM039510.1, read on the forward strand.
GAGAAGACTCGAAAGAAGGCAGATTCTTAGGTGAAGTTCAGGTTGGGATCTGAGGGAACATCAGAGCTGGTGAGTCAGCCTATTATAGATGTTCAGTCACAAGTTTCAGTTTCACGTCAGAATGGTATCGTCAAAGGCAGGAAGATTAAAACTCCGGGACGATATGATGAAACTGTGGGTTATGTATTGAATGTGTTCGAGGGTAACGATTCCTATGTGGAGTCTTCAACATGTTCAGATGCAGTTCGTTGCGACAAGTCTGATAGTTCAGTGATACCATGGAGGAGGAGATGCGATTTCTTCTTAAGTAAGTCTCTCAAGTTTAAGCTCTGCTTAAACTTGAACGGTATCGGATGCTGAGTTGGCCCATTTGGGGCCTTTGTGGTAGAGGAGCTTATTTTTAATAGAGTTTTGTAGATTTTTTTTCCTTGTCGAAATTTCCTTGAAGGTGGAGATTGTCAGAGTTCAGTGTTCTGGATTCGCTTTGGGTTGGGCCGAGTAGCCCTTTGGATCTTTCATGTGGAATTCGCGTCAAGGTGAAGTTTGTTAGAATTTGGTGTGAACCGAATTCTAGTTGGGCCGGATCGGGTCCGTATATCAATATTAGGGTTTTACGTTTTCTCTATATATTGATGTTTGAGTCGCAAAACTCATTGTACCGAATTTGGTATTAGTGATACTTTCTTCTGCCCGTGGTTTTTTCCTTTTCTAGGGTTTCCACGTAAAATTCGATGTCCATTATTTTCTCGTTTTTCTTTTTCGATTTATCGATCGTTCGTTACAGGTGGATTAGGGCGTCTAATCCTAACAGACCAAATTGTTGGTTCTGGTCCGGTTCTTCGATCCAGGCCAGTATTTCAACACCCCTACCCACGATGACTTTTAATTAATTATCGAATTTATTAATCTTAATTCTAAGTTGAACAAACGAATAAAGATCAAGTGATGGAAATCAAATTAAACTAAAGATCAAGTGATGAAAATCAAATTAGACTAAAAGAATGATTCAAATAATTAAACTAAACCAATGCAAAATAAACGACTAAATAGAATGTGATTAACTTCAATGAAAAAAAAGTATGGGTACTACGATTTCACCAAGACAATGTTTATATAAGCTTTTGATATTTCCATTTGTCAATATCCTTCCTATGTTGATGGTCGATTTTACTAATACCTCAAACAATCTCTTTCCAGCATTGCTCAATTTATTTAACTAATGAGTTTTCACATTTCGATCTCAAATCCTAACATTGATCAAACATAATGAACTCGAGAAATCACAAAGACTACACCAATACCGTAACTTTCTCTAGCTTATGCATATTCACGACATTAATATCATTGCTCAAGAATTCATAACCTTTCGGTCTCAAAACACTACCAAAATTATGTAAAGATTGGCCAAAAATTTAAAAACATTAAGACTAGGAATCAAATGCATCAACAATATTGAAAGAAACATTGAGTGAATTGAATTAAACAAAAAAACTATCAATAAACATCATCTGGCTACATCGTAGCTCTAGAAAAGAAAATTAGTTCATGATAGAGTAAAAAGAAACAACAATATAAATAGTAGAATTCATAGGTTCAAAAGAGAAGAAAGAAAGAAAAACTTGATTTGTCAATCTGAAGTCGTCTTCCTTCTTCTCTCGCTCAGTTTCGTTCCAAGATATCCCCTCGCTTTTTGCCTATAGGTTTTACTTATAACCCTAATTCTAAAGTAATCCACGGCCCACAATCAACGGTTGAGATTAAAATGATTAAAATCTAAAATCTGAAATTTTAATTCTGCAACGGTCGATCAATCGGCTGAGGTGGCCGATTGATCGCCTGGAATGGCCAATCGATCGACTCAATCTTCTTCTCCTGCATCTTTAATTTTTAACATCTTTCCTGCCTCACGATCATTCAATCGCTTTTTATGAACTTTATCCTATTGTATTTTATTTTATCTGTACACTTACACCATAAATATCAAATTCATTCAAACACTTGAGAAAAACTTATCGAATCCAGTATAAACGAGTACAATAGAGTGTGTAAAATACACACTTATCACATCCCCAAACTTGAACAAAAGCTTGTCCTCAAGCGAACAAAACTAAACATAGCCAATATGAAAAATTGTAATTCCAACCCCATTTATCGATATAAAATAACTTGTTGTAGTGCAATCTTAATCAAGGTACATGGTAATTGTTTCAGCTTAAAAAAAAATTTCATACTAAAGTTATCAAGATTAATACTTTGCAAAAGAAATAACTTATATTAGTACATTGACAATTGCTTATTTAGAAATTCTCGTGTGTGTGCGCGCTTTCATTCTCATCTTTTTCCAATTGTTAGGTTAACTAATGTAGCTACGGGAAAGTAATCCATTCATACCTCACTTGGGATCACTACATTTACTCTAATCGTTCAACGGCTTGGCCTACCATCAAACTAATAGCAAATATCAATTAAACAAAACAAGAGTCGATAGGTCTTTTAAAAGCTTGTAATGAAAAGCTGGGCTAAAAGATAAGAGTTTTATGGATATAAACGATTATTCAGAGCACAAGTCACCCTTCCTTATTTCACCCACTTGAAATTTTCTTCTAATCACTCACTCACTCATTAAACTTCACTCAAACTTTCTTTTAATCACTCACCCCCAAACTTATTACATTCAACTATATTCAAGTACTCCTAAGCTAACTCCTTTGTCATTATTACATAATAAAATCAATACAAACATAAACATAAACATAAATATAGAATAAAATTTGAAATTAAAACTAAACTTTTACAAAATTGCTTCTTTTTGTGTTTTTTTGATTTTTTTTTTGGAAAGAAACATTTTGACAGACGAGAATTACATAACAACTTAATGCAGTAAAAAGAAACAAATGACAATGGAGTTTTCTATTAAACCTCACCACCACCTTCTCCTACTCTCCCATAAATATATCAATATCCCTGTACTCATTAGATAAGGTAGGAAAATATATATGTAACTAAGCTGAAATAAGTACAATTGAATGGTAAATATTTGACTCAAGAGGGAGACTAATGGTATCATTAAATGACATAGCAAGGTAAGTCAAGAAAGCTCAAACGGTCCAATAATAGCCTAATTCATTCTCTTAGTTTTGTAAAATCTCAATTCGCATTCGTGGATGTTAGGCAAAACCAAGAAGGATTTTTCCTCACTATCACTCGTTAAATTTTTGACTGGAGGTTTACTCCCTTACTTTATTTGCGCTCGTTCACTCCCTTACAGTGTTTGGGTTTCGATATATGTAGATTATATGAGTAAAATACCAACAGATCAAGTCAAACAATAATGAAAACGTGCGTAGGCTTTTGAATTTAACTTCGCAAGTTTAAGTCAATGTTAACTACTACAAGTTATCTTTTACTTAGAGTGTCTTTTTTTTTAGGGGCTAAAGCATGAATTTCTTCAAAAGTTTAGTCATCGACACCTCTACCAAAATTTCAGATTGAAAAACCAAACACAATATAGCAAAGATATAAATCATGCTAAAATCACCTCCCCAAACTTAAAACGGACATGGTCCTCAATGCATAAAATAAACTAAAAGGTAGGTGAAAAGTAGCGTACCTCATGACGTCCTAGGCTGATCTTCATCCTCGCTCTTTTGCGGAGGTGCATAAGGACTCAATAGGTGCTCCGGGAAGACGGGAAAAGGTGGGTTGGATTTGGATTTCACATATAATAGCTATATACTTGATCATGAAATCCTTAAAGTAGTTCTCTGCCTCAGAGTTGAGGAATGAGTGGTTGATTAGACTGACTGGGTTTGAGCTTCGAAAGAGCAGTCGGGCGTTGCTGGTGCAGTGAGCGGTTGATAAAGAGAGTTCAGATCGGTTTTTTTTTTTTTTAAAAGAAACTTCTTTATTTATTTTATGGCCACTTGGAAAAATAAACAAAACTAAGGCAAACAGACAAACAAAAATTGAAACATCATACTAAAAAGGATACTTGATGGTTGCCTCCCACCTAGCGCTTGTATTTATTGTCGACATCCCGATATTGTGCTTCTTCACATTGGGTCGAGATAAATGACGGACTTTGCACTTTCAAATGCACCACCCCAATATGGTTTCAACCGTTGCCCATTAACCTTGAATATAGATTGTCCTTCACCTTTAATTTCAATGGCGCTATGAGGAAACACTTTAATTACCATGAATGGACCCGACCATCTTGACTTGAGCTTCCTGGGAAATAAACAAAAGCGAGAATTAAATGATAAGACTTGTTGTCTCGACACAAATTCATTTCACACGATGTGTTTATGATGTCATGTCTTCATCTTTTCTTTATAAATTCTAGCATTTTCGTAGGCTTCTCTTTTAAATTCAACAAGCTCGTTTAATTGTTGAAACCATGCTTCGCCTACTGCTTGTAGCTCCATGTTTAACTTCTTTATAGCCTACAAAGCACGAAGCTCTAATTCGACTAGAAGATGATAGGCTTTACCAAAAACCAAACGGTACGGTGACATACCCAACAGCGTTTTGAATGTCGTTCAATATGCCCATATAGAATCATCTAACTTGCATGACCAATCTTTGCGTGATGAGTTTACCGTCTTTTCAAGAATTAGCTTGATCTTTCTATTTGAAACCTCAGCTTGCCCATTGGATTGTGGATGATACCCAAGAGCCTTGCGATGCTTCACACCATATTTCAACAATAAAGCTTCAAATTGCTTATTACAAAAATGTGTACCTTCATCGCTAATTATAGCCCTCGAAATGCCGAATCGGGTGAAAATATTTTTGCAGAGAAAATTGAGCACCACCTTGCCGTCATTAGTCGGTATAGCGGCTGCCTCCACCCATTTTGATACATAATCGATGGATAGAAGAATATATTTGTTGTTGAAGGAAGCAGGAAATAGACCTATGAAATCGATCCCCCAAACATCAAATAATTCTACTTCAATAATATTGGTCAGCGGCATCTCATCGCGGCGTGAAATATTGTCTGTGCGTTGGCAACGATCACAAGAAACAGCAAATAAGTGAGCATCTTTAAAAAGAGTAGGCCAATAAAAGCCACATTGTAACACATTTGCGGCTGTTCGCTTCCCACCAAAGTGACCCCCACACTCCAGTGAATGACAATGTCTCAATATATTTTCTATCTTCTCTTCCGGAGCACATTGCCTTATGACTTGGTCCGCACAATGCTTGTAAAGAAAGGGCTCCTCCAAATAATAGTGTTTAGCATCGCTAAAGAATTTCTTTCTTTGGAAAGAAGAAAGCTCGGTAGGAATAATGTTACTTGCAAGGAAATTGAATATATCCGCATACCATGACGCATTATCGATACCAAAAAGTTGCTCATCAAAAAAAGTATCTATAATTGGTATTTCATCGTTCTTCACACGTTCTTGAGACTCGAGTCTAGACAAGTGATCTGCTACTAGATTCTCCGCGCCCTTATTGTCTTTAATTTCAAGGTCAAACTCTTGGAGTAGTAAGACCCAATGAATGAGGCACAGCTTCGCATCCTTTTTAACCATAAGGTATTTAATAGCTGAATGATCGGTGAAGACTGTTACCTTATTGCTGATAAGATAAGGACGAAATTTGTCGAAGGCGACGACCACCGCAAGTAACTCCTTCTCCGTCTTGGCATAATTCAATTGAGCTTCATTAAGGACTCAACTAGTATGATAAATAGTGTGGAGCATCTTATCTTTTTGCTGCCCCCCAATTGCAAAATCACTTACATTACTCATAATTTCGAATGGCAAATCCCAATCCGGTGCTACAACAATGGTCGTGAACGTGAGCTTTTCTTTCAACAAATTAAATGCCGTTAAACACTCCTCATCAAAATTGAACTACACACCCTTTTCAAGCAAATTACACAACGGCTTGTTGATTTTGCTAAAATCTTTGATGAATCTGCAATAAAACCCCGCGTGTCCCAAGAAACTTTACACGCCTTTTACCGAGACAGGTGGTGGTAGCTTCTCAATCGTTTCAATTTTGGCACGATCCACTTTTATACCTTTGGAAGATACTCGATGGCCACAATTCCTTCACGTACCATAAAATGACACTTCTCCCAGTTCAAAACCAAATTTGTTTCTTCACAACGCTGCAACACCATATCCAAATTCTCTAAACAATGATCAAAAGACAACCCAAAAATAGAAAAATTATCCATAAATACCTCGATAGTGCACTCGACCATGTCAGAAAATATAACCATCATACATTGTTAAAAGGTGGCAGGGGCATTACAAAGACCAAATGGCATTCGCGGGAATGCGAAGGTATCGTGGGGGCATGTGAATGTTGTCTTTTCTTGATCTTCGGGAGCTATGACTATTTGATTGTACCCGGAGTAACCATCAAGGAAGCAATAAAGTTTGTGACCCTAGAGCCTATCAAGCATTTGATCAACAAAAGGAAGCGGGAAGTAATCTTTTCTTGTAGCATTGTTTAGCTTCCTATAATCCATGCAAATGCGTCAACCGGTGACAATGCGAGTTGGAATGAGCTCATTATTATCGTTTTGCACTACCCTAATTCCTCCCTTCTTCGATACAACTTGGACTAGGCTAATCCATGAGCTATCAAAAATTGGGTATATCACCCTGGCATCCAACCACTTTAAAATTTTTTTGCGCACTACTTCTTTCATTGTGGGATTGAGGAGTCGTTAGTGTTCCACCGAAGGCTTGTGATCTTCTTCCATAAGAATTCTATGCATGCAGAATGAAGAACTTATACCCTTTGTATCTGCTAAAGTCCATCCAAGTGCTGATTTGAATTTTCGAAGAATCCAGAGTAACTTATCTTCCTCTTCAATGGATAGAGCAGATGAGATAATTATCGGTAAAAAAGATGGAGCTTGTAAATAAGCATATTTTAAATGTGAAGGAAGTGGCTTCAACTCGAGCATTGGCGGTTGCTCAATAGATGGCAACGTGCGTGGCAGACGTTCACCCAAAGTTTCATAGTATTTTCTTCTATTTGGCCCATAAGAATCCATCCACAACGCATAATCATGTACTTTATTATCCCCTTCAAGAGAAAAATTTTGACCAACCATACACACTTCTAAAGGTCTTCCGGCTAAAGCGAAACTTCATCTGCCGCCGAATCAATTACTTCAACGCGAAAAACATCATCGCTCGTCACCAGATACTTCATGGCCTTCGAACACATTAAATGTGACTTTTTCATCTTGAACTCTTAATCTCAACTCAACTTTTTGCACATCAATAAGAGTCTCGACCCATAGCAAGAAAAGATCTACCCAAAATAATCGGCACATCTCTATCCTCTACAATATCTAGCATAATAAAATCAGCAAAGAATATGAATTTATCTACCTTCACAAGCACATCCTCAATGACTGCCCTCAGGTGTTTAATCAATCAATCTACCATTAGTAATGTCACCATCGTCGGCTTTGCTTCACCTAAACCAAGTCTTCGAAACGTAGAGAGAGGCATCAGATTAATGCTAGCCCTTAAATCACAAAGCGCCTTTTCAAACACAGAATTCCTGATCTCGCACGGCACTGTAAAGCTCCCCAGATCTTTTAACTTTTGAGGAAGCTTCCTCTGAATAACGGCGCTACACTCTTCAGTAAGTGCAATAGTACCATACTCCTCGATCTTTCACTTTTGAGAGAGAATATCTTTCATAAACTTAGCATAGCTCGGCATTTGCTCTAAAGTATCAGCGAATGGAATATTAATGTAAAGCTTTTAGAAGACATCAAGGAACTTAGAAAACTATTTATCGAGCTTCACATTCTTCAATCTTTGTAGAAATGGCACTTTAGGTGGAGTTGCTTGAACCGGAGAAGGATTAGATGGTAGAGACTTTTGAGTTTCATCTTCAATTGTACCCCCTGTAACGACCTGCTGGGCTCCCCCGATAGGCCGTGTAGTTTGGCCAACTAGCCAACCGACACTGTCACATGGTTTCCCTCAGGCCGTCCCATGTGTACTCACGGTCTTCTCCCACCACCTGGTAAATGGGAGTTTTTGCCTTCCCTGGGATTAGAACCCTGGCCCCCAGGTCTACATAACCAAGGGTTCACCATCCCAGGTACCACTTGAGCTACTGTAACGACCAAACCCCCGATGGGCCCGCTGCCACGTGGTTTCCCGAAGGCCGTTCCACGTGTACTTACGATCTTCTCCCCCGTGAAGGGAGTTTTTGCCTCCCTCCCCACTTGAACCCAAGACCTCAGGGATTAGTAACTGGGCTACAATGAGGAGTACCACTTGAGCTAGTAGCTCAAGTGGTACCTGGGATGGTGAACCCTTGGTTATGTAGACTTGGGGGCCAAGGTTCTAATCCCAAGGAAGGCAAAAACTCTCATTTACCAGGTGGTGGGAGAAAACCGTGAATACACGTGGGACGACCTGAGGGAAATCACGTGGCAGTGTCGGTTGGCTAGTGGGCCAGACTGCACGGCCTGGCCCATCAGGGGGTTGGGTCATTACACCCCCATTATCAACTTTAGGAACACTTGGCTCTTTTTGTACCGGTTCAATCATCGTTCCCCGTCGAGTGGTAATTGCATTACATTAGTCTTTCGGGTTTACTTCGATGTTGCTAGGTAGTGAACCTTGACCTCCCATTAATGACACTAGCAAATTGACCAAGTTGATTCTCTAGACTTCGAATTTGGGCCGATTGATTCTGCATCGTAGTACGGGTTTCAGTCATAAATTGCATAAGAGCTGCCTCAAGATCATTTTTCTTCTCAACCTGTTAAGATGGACCGAATTGAGATGGACCTGATTGAGATGCTTGAGGCATTTGCATAGCATGTTGGGAATTCCGCCATGAGAAATTCGGATGTTGGCACCATCCTGGATTGTAAGAGTTAGAGTTAGGATTACCTTGCCAATTAAAATTCCCCATATAGTTAGCTTGTTCCCCAGATTCACTCGGCAAAGGATTGCCCACCTGGCATTCTTCACTCGGGTGTGGTCTCTGACACCATTGACAATTAGCTATCAGCACTTTCCCCACAGTAGCTACCATATGAGAATTTTATAGCTGAGGCGACTTGTAGTGTTAAGGCTTTCATAGCCTCAATCTCCGGGGTACCAGTTATACGCTTCATAATTGAACGCTCCATAGGAAATTGGTCATTTATTGTGAGTTCTTCTAATAGATCATGCGCAGCTTCTTCAATTTTTCTCATTAAAGCACCACCTGTAGCTGCATTCCCCAGATTTTTAGTAGATGATGAAAGTCTCATATAGAGAGTTTGGATGTGCATCCACTTCAGTAAGTCATGGTTAGGACATTTTCTCAGCATATCCTGGAAGCGCGCCCATGCCTTGTATAAAGTTTCCCCATCGAATTGACTAAAATTGATTATATCATTGCGGAGCTTAGCAGTCTTCTTAAAAGGAAAGAACTTGGAAATGAATTTCTGGCATAATTCTTCCCAAGTAGTGATAGAGTTAGCCAACAGAGAGTTAAGTCAATTCTTCGCGTGATCCCGTAATGAAAACAAAAACAATCGCAACCTCACTGCATCATCCCCCATGTTGTTGAATTTGAAAGTATTGCAGACTTCCAAAAAATTAGCAATATGGTCTTTGGGGTCCTCAGAGGGTAGTCCACTAAACTGGGACTGTTGAATCATTTGCAAAGTACCTAGCTTAATTTCAAAATTAGCAGCAATGGTTGATTTCTGAATAGCAAAATGAACACCGAACACAGTAGGTATGACATAATCAAGCAAGGTCCAGTTCTCAGCATTGTCTTCCCCATTATCTCCCATGATGTCACATGCTTGTTGAATAGCTTCTCTTCTCTTTCTACGTTTTTTCGACAAGTAAGCTTGATTTCAAGATCAAGAGAGAAAAGATTAGTGTGTTCTTCTTTACGCATACATTTGTCAATAACACGGAAGCAAAAATAAGAAAAATAGAATTCAAAATAAAACTAAAAATAATTAATTCGATATTAATAATGAAGTCCCTAGCAACGGCGCCAAAAACTTGTTGTGCAAAATATTTCGTAAGTGTACGAGTCGCAACAAGTAATAAAGTGATAAGTAGAATGTCGAAACCACAATGACTTTTTAATTAATTATCAAATTTATTAATCCTAATTCTAAATTGAACAAATAAATAAAGATCAAGTTATGAAAATCAAATTAAACTAAAAGAATGATTCAAATAATTAAACTAAACCAATTCAAAATAAACGACTAAATAGAATATGATTAACTTCAATGAATAAAAAGTCTGGGTACTATGATTTCACCAAGACAATGTTTATTTAAGATTTTGCTAATTCCATTCATCAATATCTTTCCTATGTTGATGGTCGATTTCACTAATACCTCAAACAATATCTTTCCAGCATTGCTCAATTTATTTAACTAATGGGTTTTCACGTTTCGGTCTCAAATGCTAACATTAATCAAACACAATAAACTTGAGAAATCACAAAGACTACATCAATACCATAACTGTAACACCCGAGAATTTTCTATAACGCGTAGAGGTCTAAGATTAAACGATTAGAGGGTTAATGTTTAAGAATGAAAGGTTTAGAAACAAAGCAAAGTGAAGAAGAGGGTTGACAAGTAAAAATGATTAGGTTTGAAATTCAAGGGTTGGAAAAGTCAAAAGTTGTTTTAACCAATAGGGTTTTAACCAATAGGATGTTAGATAATTAGGTGGAATAAAATTTATTAAATAAATGAATGAAAAGTGGGAGTTAAATGTCATTTAAGGGTATTGCTAAGTGTTTGATTTAGAAAGTGAAAGTGAAGTGGGTTAGAGGTTAGAAATGTTTATTATGTTAAATCTGTATATATCTATATATATAAGATTAATAATAAATTACAAGAGTGTTACTCCCACGTTGGTGTAAGTGTTGATAAAAAGGGGAGGGTTTGGTTTTAATTATTAAGAAGTTTGTGGTAAAAATGAAAAAGGAGAAAAATGGAGTTTTAATTAAGGAGGAAATTAATGAGTAAAAATGCAATTTCTCCATCTTCTTCCCTCACCTCTTCCACGAAATTGAAGACACCCTAGAGCCTCCTCTCTTCCATCTTCCATCAAGTTTCTTCAAGGATTTTAAGGTAAAATTTAGTGGGTTTTTAGTTTTATACCATTAGGTGTTAGTTTGTGGTATGTTTGTGGTAGTTTAGTGAGGTTTGGTTAGGGTTTGGAAAACCCTAACCATGGGGTCCGAATTTTGGGGTTTAAATGGTGGTTTTCTTCCCTAATTTCATGATTAAGAGGTTAGATGAATTAAATGGGTTGATTTTAGGGATAGATTGGAGATTTGAACGGTGTTATGCAAAAACCGGTTTTGTGCAATACGTGCACCGGTTCTGTTTTCTGAATTTCGGGATGGCCATTGAAGTTATTTGGTTAATTTAAGTATTTCAATGGATAGTAGACGTGTAAAGGTTTCCGAGTTGGGGTGGCACGTCGAAATCCGTTGAAAAACGAGAAAGTTATGACCGCTTGAAGTTGGACGGTCAAATTTGGGTAAAAATCGGGTTTAAGTGTTTTAAGTCTGAGATTGTTTTAAGTGTTGGTTAGTTTTAGGTTTAAGAATTTCTGAGATTGTATTGGAGAGTTACCAAGTTGAGTTTTATTATTTTAGGTCGTCAAACGAGTGAATTGACTGATAGAAGTGGACAATTAAAATTCGAGCAACCAGGTAAGTAGCGGATGTGTGTTTGTTGCCTTCGGGCCTACACCATAGAACGGTAGGGATTGTTTGTTTGTTTGCTATGTTTTAAATTTGTGTCATGCATCGTGTGTCATGCATCATTGTTTTCTAAACTACGAAACCACGTGTTTTGCATGTGTGAGTGGTGAGGATGAAAGATAAGAATTGATATGCAACTTGGTCTCGAGTAGAATAGCTTCGTCGGGCAAATGGCTCGTTGAGCACCCCGCGAGGGATTTTACTCGAGATGATATGCTAAATTACGTAATGTGTCGTGAGTATGAATGCCTCGACCTGCTCGTGCTGAAAAGCACACTGGGGATTCTGAATGCCTCACCCTGTTCGTGCTGAAAGGCACACTGGGGATTCTGATTGCCTCGACCTGCTCGTGCCGGAAGGCACACTGAGGATTCTACGATCGACGAAAGAGGAGATTCGGTTGGCCGTCCTGGACTGTGTTAGGACGTGTGCCTCTGGTCTTGCTCCGTGGATCAAGACGTGGCCGTCCTGGACTGTGTGGGGGCGTGTGTCTACTTGATTCACCTGAAAGTGAAAGATAAATGCAACCTAAATGAAAAGAAACAACAGAGTGTATAGAAAGTGCATGTTAGGGTTGAGTTGAGCATGTAGTGTGTTATTGTGCATTATTTCCCTACTTGCTAAGCGTTAGGCTTACTTTTGTGTTCTATGGTGTAGGTGACGAATTCTTTATAGGTAAGGTAGATGAGACAGCCGAGGATTAGGCCGCAGTCGGAGGAGTACAGAGTCCGCCAGTGCAGGCTATTGTCGGGGCGTCTAGACCACTGTCTTCCTCGGGTAGTGTGGGAGGTGAATGTTTTGGTGTCAATAGTTTTGTTAGTAAATGTTTTGTAAATGTTTGTTTGAGAAAAGTTAGGAAAATGAAAGGTATTGGTACGTTGAAATTGTAGTTATTTTCGTAATTATTTTGGAGAATTGGAAGTCGGTTGTGGGGTGGATATTGGTTGCATGTATTTGGGATTTTAAACTAGTTTGAATTCCGGTTTTGATTTCAGGTTTCGGTTTATAGAATTTTAGGCGTTATGCCGCTCGTTTTGGTTTTAAAACAAAGGACGTCGGGTTTACTTTCTCTATTTTTTTTATTAACCGTTTTAAGTCGGTTTTCAAGATTTTTACAGGACATAAAGGTTAGGGTGTCGGGATTGTGTGGTAAAAATTTTAGAATTTTTGGAGGTGTTTGGCTCGGAAAAAATAGAGGAAAAGTGGTGAAGGTCGGGCTGGGCGCGCAGGTGGGGCGCTGGCGTGCGCGCGGGGCGTGCAGGGCGCGCCGCAGGGGCGATCGTTCACCGCTCAGCAGCGAACGTTCTCTGCCGAGCGCCTCTCGGGTACTGTAGCACCCGAGAGGGTGGCGATCGATCGCCACATTACGGCGATCGATCACCACTTGTAAAACAAAAAAAAAAACATTTTTTAAATTTTTAAAAATTTTCCTAATTCCAAATTATTTTACCCCAACATTTTCTAAGGCATTTTAAACGTATTTTGGGATATTTTACAATATTTTTTGAGGGTTCGAAAAACCCGAAACCGAGTCGATAATTTTACGAAAATTATTTTAAACGTCGTTTTAGACGTAGGATTGGTTAGCAAAGTAGCGCACCGAGCCTGGGCGGGTTCGGGGGCGTTACAATAACTATCTTTAACTTACGCATATTCATGACATTAATTTCATTGCTCAAGCATTAATAACCTTTCTGTCTTAAAACACTACCAAAATCATGTAAAGATTGGCCAAAAATTTACAAGCATTAAGAATATGAATCAAATGCATCAACAATATTGAAAGAAACATTGAGTGAATTGAATTAAACAAAGAAACCATCCATAAACATCATCCGGCTACATCGTAACCTTAGAAAAGGAAATTAGTTCATGATAGAGTAAAGAGAAACAACGATATAAATAGTAGAATTCATAGGTTCAAAGGAGAAGAAAGAAAGAAAAACTCGATTTGTCAATCTGAAGTCGTCTTCCCGCTTCTCTCGCTCAGTTTCTGTCTCCAAGATCACCCCTCGCTTTTGGCCTATATGTTTTACTTATAACCCTAATTCTGAAGTAATCCACGGCCCACAATCAACAACCCTAATTTTGAAGTAATCCACAGCCCACAATCAACGGTTGAGATTAAAACGATTAAAATTCAAATTTTGAAATTTTAATTCTGCAATCGCCGATCGATCGGTTGAGGTGGCCGATTGATCGCCTGGAATGGCCGATCGATCGGCTCAGTCTTCTTCTCTTGTGTCTTTAATTTTTAACATCTTTGTTACCTCACGATCATTCAATCCCTTTTTGTGAACTTTATTCTATTGTATTTTATTTTATCTGTACATTTACACTAAAAATATCAAATTCATTCAAATACTTGAGAAAAACTTATCGAATCAAGTATAAACGAGTTTATTAGAGTGTGTAAAATACACACTTATCATCTATTAATATCCCATTGTGATTATTTCTTCGTGTATATTTTTCTTCTTGTTATTAGCAAGAAAATATTTCTAATATTTCTTTTTAAACTCAATTCTTGTAGTCTTACATAGATTTCTTTTGACAGAAATTCTTAGTATAAATAACTCAAATTCTCATTGAACACATTGGGAAAATGTTATGAAATGTTGCGAGTCTAATTTATTCTCTATTTTTTTACGCTAAGTTTTCAATTGTCACAATTTTATTTGATGATAAAATTGGGATTGAAAAATGTAAATTGTGAGATTACAAATGATATATAGCAATTTGAAACAATTGAGGATATGTTTGAGCTCTAACGAAACGTGCTTTTTCGAGGCTAGGGAAAGCACATATTCTCACTTTTAATGACAAAAATGAAGGTGTTATTTTTGTACTTTCCTTTATGAAGTTATTACAATTCAAAAAACAAAACAACTATTTTCCATTGGACTTCGTTGAAGATGCACATTCTTGCCCAAAACTCAAGATTTGGAGTGATAAAAATCAAGAACAATTGTGGTGTAGGGCCCATTGGTTAAGCATTGAGAGCCATTCATTGGTTGAAGGACAAACAAGTATTCGAGAATCATGGTAATCGAGAAAAGATTGTTTAACATAGGAACCGTTGATTAAGGATATCGTCAATCAACAAGAATCTTTCCCACTTTGGATTTAAACAAATGAAATCTAGTTTACATCCAATAATCAAATCTCGTCACTATTTTCTCTTTTTGTTTTCCTAATTAATCAAAGTAGAAACAAAACTATAAATTTTAGTAACGGCTTAAATTCAGACTTTCAATTTTTTTCTGAATAAAATCAATTTTCACTTTGCATCTTGAACAAATAAGACATTGTTATTAAAATTAGACTCTGCCCGATTTTGTTCAATTAGAACCAATTATGTACTATTTCTATTTTTTAAATTTAATTTTACAAATTACAAAAAACCAAATCAAACCGACCAAAACCAAGCCTAAATCAGCTATAGAGATCCAAAATCGAGTTCAAACAGACTCAAACCAACTCCAAATAGAAAAAATCTAAAAACGTAACAGAATCGAAACAAAACTAGACAAAATGGTTTAAAGTTTATTTTATTTACAATGTAAAGTTCAGCATTTAATTTATTCGGAAAAAAAATTCAAAGCTTAAGTTGAACAAATTTAAAGATTGAAATTCATTTTGTTAAAAAAAAAAAAATCAATGATTAAGATGAATACAAACCCAAAAATCAGAGTTTATCTGATATTTTACATTAATTTTAAAAAATTTAATATTGATAAAAGAAATCTTCAATTTTGATTAATTTAAATTCTAATATGAAAACTTTATTGAACGACTTGTATGTCACTCCGTTACTCGGTTTCTCTCTCTATCTCCATTTTTCCTTCGCTATTTCTCTGTCAATTATGCGACGGAACAAAACTTCACCTACAGTTGGATGAACTTGTTAAAACAAGTGGCAGTGAGGAAAGTTCTGCATCGATTCTCTATATAAATTTCAATTGTTTTCCGAATAGTTTTTGGAATCCATCGTATTAACAATTATTTGAAGAACAAGATGGTAAAGAAAAAGATAATGTTTCAAATCTACAACCAATAAGAAGTGCATTGTGACACTTTCATATAACTATTTGTTACATTTAATTTTCTCAATACATATGTTTGATTGATTCTCAAAATGACCTTTATTTATCAAAAGTAAGTGTCTCATAATTAATTATAGCATACATGTTTATAAAGATTAGTAGTGGTACATTAATACAGAGAATGGATGGATGGAAAGACATGAAAAAAAGGAATACCTTATAAGATTCTTGTTGTAAGTGCACTTGATCCAAAGTCAATCAAAGAATCTTATCCTCTGGCGACGAGTCTATTTTCCATCTTAGATTTACTCTTTATGTTTTTCGACTTTGAATTTAATGATTAACAAATATTCATGGCCCAATACTTCACTTCTTTCTAGTTTCATATTTTTATGATGGCATCAAATGTTTTAGATAGCTCATGGCACCTTTAGTTTTCTCAATGCAAAAGTTTTCAAGACTAGCATTTGTTAAATATGTATTTTTCAAAATAATTTTATGTCAAAATTATCAAGAGAATAGAGAGAAATACCTAAATATATGAATAATAACTGTAAAAAAA
Source organism: Begonia masoniana (assembly GCA_022432975.1). Taxonomy (NCBI): domain Eukaryota; kingdom Viridiplantae; phylum Streptophyta; class Magnoliopsida; order Cucurbitales; family Begoniaceae; genus Begonia; species Begonia masoniana. The sequence goes on from CM039510.1 coordinate 26,981,484, forward strand.
CATGTCAGGTTATGTAGAACTTCTGTTTCAATAAGAACTTCATGTAAACCTATCTTTAGGTGAATGAAATAATAAAACCATGCTAATGAAAAGCGGTCCACTTTATTAAACTTTATTGTGTAATTACTATTTTACTCATCACAATATAAATTATGACACTCTTGTATTTCATTTGGTTCATTGGTCCTAACCTGACATACTGTAAAGCACAAAACTTCAATCATTGCTAAGCCAATTTTAATACACCTTATCCACAATGATAAAAATAATGTACTATAATTGTTAAATTATATCTAACAATACTCCGCCATTCTCTAGCAAAAAATGAAAAGTTCACAAGGTCAAAATTCTTTTTCTTTCACTTTAATCATTAACTTTCCACTACAAGAAATAGAAACTTATACAATGTAGCTTGCTTCACAAGTATTTAAACATTTTTTTAAATGAAATATATGTCTGACAATCTAATTTGTTAGCTATTAGATTAATATCTTTTATTTTTCTTGTCTATAAAATCTAGTACTCTATTCCAATTCCTAGTGTCAATAATTAGTTTATTGCACTTAATATATTTTTTTATTGCGCTTAATATTTTTTTATTGCACAATATTCTCTTTATAATTGTCATCTTCTAAATATCTACTATCAAATTCTCCTTCTTTTTATAAGCCTAGAATTTAACATCTACAATCTATCTATTACATCATATAACTTGTGACCAAAAATTATACTTGAGATTTCTTTTTTTTTTATTTATTTCTATAGTTTCCCAATTTTGTTTGTGTACAATGTCTTGCTCTAAAACAACCAACTTGGACACACATGTGCAATGATGTATTGTCACTTAAAAAAGTCATTACCCTAATGATCATTCGAAAAATCATATTATTTTTCTCCTAGTATTATTTTCAATATTCTACTTCAAGATTGTCACGATCTGAATGAGGATTGAGACGGATATGGAGAACAGTTAGACACTTAAGAGAATAAGATCATCTGACTCTCGATACAATAATATGGCTCAAAAAAAAGAATTACAAACCAATAATTATATCAGAGAAGGCAAGGCCCAAAAATGTTAGGCTTAAAATAACAGTTCAATAGTGAACATCAAGATTGTGAATAAAAATGCCAAAATAATAAGCATGTCGAATAAATAACACCATGTTACGATACTATAGAAATCCAAATGAAAAGGGATCTAAAACACGAAGATACTACAAAGTCCCACTTTGAAATATAAGCTCGAAGAAAATGAAAGTAGAATAATAAAGATATCTGGATCACTCTTGCATCAAACGCTTAAGGTCGTCTAGTTAATGACCTAAAAAGGAAAAGTCATTGAAGATGAGTTCATTAAACTCAATATGGACTTCAAATGATATATTTAGTATTTTAGAAAAATAATGTGTGCATTCAATAAGGATAAAAAATGTCATTCAAAAATAGGTTCAAATAATAATTAGTAGGGTCATATATCATAATACCCCACTATAGCGTGGTAAGTAATAAAAATAGAGCCAGTATTGTAACTATGCAAAAACATCAGTGAAAAATGAGTCACTCACGGACTCCAAACATCAGTGTCATAAACTTAACGGGGAAAGACGATGATCTTCATGTTTGGTATGGCCCATGCATCATATCTTCCACACGGATATGATGTAGTTGATCAGAACTTAAAAGGAGATGGGAGGAGATGATCGTAATGTAAATAACAACACTAACCAGGTTGTGGGATTTTCACCCAACATGGCTCAATCAAATGTCTTAATACAAAATATCTATAATGTGGAAACACTTTCTCGCTCAATCAAAAGTGCATAATAAACAATGACTCCTCACTCAAAACAAGCAAACCTAGCACATGCTACTGGCATAATAATAATAAAATGCATGCACAAAATAAAAGTATTGAAAAAAGTTATACGTATAAGCGAAACCAACACATTGTAAGATAAGACATGTCATAAGACTTTAAAAACTATCTTAAAATAAGTTTTGGGTAATCATGAGATGCACATTACATATAATATAGAAATCTCAACCGATTGTTGAAATCCAATACACGAGATGTCTAAACAATCTGTCAAAGCTCAGTACATACAATCATACTCATGTCAGTAACTTTCTAGAAGTCTCAAAATATATGTTCGAGTCCATAACTGAGATAGAAACTAATTCAGGAATGTACAAGGGCAGGCCAAAAAATGATCATAATCAGGCTCGAAGGCTTTCAATCATGGCATTGTGGCCCATTTTTCCACTACCACCACCACCTCAAGTCCTGGTCTTCGTAGCGATCTGCACGTGAAACATTGCACATGATAATCTTAAGCCACAGTGATGACTCCAACCATCGCGGCTTAACACGTGCCACTGATTTGTACCGTCTAGAAACCTATTCAAATGTCGCAGCTTGACACCTCTAATCTTTGCTCAAATTACAATATTATATTCAATTTTGTGCTTGTTTTCTTATTGGAAAATGTTTAAGAATGAAAAGTCAAGGTTAGTTACTTGATTGCCCACGAGTGTGAGAGACACTCAATGGAACACTACTGATTGTCGAACTAATAAGCAAATATAAAAAGCATAAAAGTAACGAGACAGGAGGTTGTTAACGCAGTTCAGCAACCAGCCTACATCTGCGGGGCCACGCCCAGAATTAAAAACATTTCACTAGTTTATGAAATTACAAGACAAATCGGACTTAAACAATTAAAGACTCCCTCTTTTACTTGTCGCCGCCTCAAGCTAATTTCCTTCGTGAAATAGTTTTTGCGAGCTCCCCTCGACTTAAGATTGATTCCTCCCGAAATCTGTGTATGACAAGATCCCCTTGCCCACAATCAGAACTCCTCCCGAGTTCCAGGCAGCCTCCTCCCGAGACTGAGTTTCAGTGAAAGAAACAGAATTGCACCTGAGACACCGTCAGCAACACTGGTCGTTGTCTTAGTTACAATACACACAAAACACACTCCCAAAATCACAAAGTCTGCTCACAGTACAGAGTGCATATGACGTCTTCTCCCAGATCCAGAAAGTTCAGACGCACATCACAACTGGAAGAAAAGAGCTGAATAACAAAACTCCCATACTCACATTCATTCAGCGCCCAACCAAAATGGAAAGTATCGTTCAGATATTGTATGCCATATTCTCTCCGCAAAAGATATTCAGAATACCACATTTAAAAAACAAAAATCAACCAATAAAGGAAACCCAATCGTACACTCCAGAATATAGACTTGATTGATGTGAGTATTTAATGGACAAAAATATTCCTCCAGAGAAAACACAATAGGTAATATGTGAATTTCCAAAACCATATTTTCCAAAAACATTTGCCAACATATCGACATTAACAAAGAAAAATAACCAATTTATAAAATGGAAAAGCTCGACAATTATGAATTAGGTGATGTTAGTCTTTATCACAAACTCTAAGAAGATTAGAGGTGTCAAAGAAACCTGACAAGTTGAACAAATTAGGTGATGTTAGTGTTTATCACAAACTCTAAGAAGATTAGAGTTGTCAAAGAAACCTAACAAGTTGAACCAAACTGAAAAAATATGACTCCTTGAGCTTGACAAGTTTAAAGGGTAGAGATTAACTAGTCAATTAAAAGAAAATTGAAACCAAGTCAATTAGCGAGCTACGAGTTAAATGAGCCAAGATAAATTAGTCTAACAAATTAAGTCTGACAACAAGGGGTGGGCATGGCCAGTTCGGTCCAGTCCGGAGCCCAGACCAAAGCTGGCTCGAAAGGTTTCGAGATTTTAATCCCGAAACCGAAACTGGTTCGGGTGGATTTTCAGTCCGGTCTCGGGTCGGTCCCGGTTCCGCCCAAGATATTTTTTTTAACGAAAAAATTATGAAAAATGATAAAATTTTAAAAAATAATAAATATAACAAAATAAATACAATATTCAAAATAAATACAAATATGTAATATACAAACTAAAAGTCTAAATCCAACTATCAAACATTTAAATGAAAAAAAAAATACAACATCCAAAATAAATTTAAGTATGTAATATACAAATTAAAAGTCTAAATCCAACTATCAAACATTAAAATATAATCTATGAAACTAAATACAACATAAAAAAAAAAAATCAACTATGTAACATACAAACTAAATACAACTATCAAACATTAAAATGCAAGTTAAGAAACTAAAGTCAACATCCAAAATTTATCCAAGTACTTTAAAACTTAAAAGTACAATCTAAATAATAAATTCAAGTACATAGTCAATTTCATGGCAGCAACTAAGCAAACAATCTAAATATCAAATCATCGATATGTCATCTTGTACTTCTAGAAATTTATCACTGAAAGGGTCACTGTCAACGACATCTGCAAAATAACAATATTGAAGAGGAAGACATTAGCTAATTCTTAATTTAGAGATAAACATGTAAAACAAATAAATATTAGAATGTTCGAACCTTCTTGTATAGATGTCAATGTCGTAGTAATACTATCTTCTAAATCATCTGTATAAACTTTAAAAAGATTGAAAGTTTTGATCCAACTTTGTGAGTATATCAGAGCTTCAACACTTTGTGAGCTTAGATAACTGCAAAAAGCATCAAGAACACGACCACCACAACTAAAAGTAGACTCTAACGCCACCGTAGAAATTGGAATGATCAATATGTCTCTCACAATGGCACTCAAAATTCGATACTTCTCGAAGTGCCTCTTCCACCACGATAAAACGTCAAAACTATCTTTAACAATCTTTAACTTCTCAGACAAATATAGATCAATCTCTGACTCAGTAGTTTCATCACCTATCTCAGAAGAATTGTCCGGATCATAAAACATAGAGTACACTGCACTTGAACGAGCTTGCGACAAAAAACTCATTGACTTTAGAGACCTTTGTTGACTACTGCTACTAAGAGGTTGGTCTTCATTGGTTATATCACCTTTATATTCTGTATACAACCTTTGAATTACATCCTCTACTTGTTTTACGTATTCTACAGCTCTTTCACTTCCAAATAAAATGTTCAAACAATGCCGTAAAAATTTTGTTTTGCAGCTTGGATCAAAAACAAGTGTAACATAGGCAAACATGTTTATTTTTTTGAATGATCCTCAATATTTGTCAAATTTTTTAATCATCTCGTTGGCCATTCTTCTCAAAGTTATATTCTCGCTGTTACCATATTTCTCAATAGCAATCTTCAAATTGCAAACTTTGCCTACATACATATTTGCTGTAATATGCAGAGAAGTAGAAACATGAAGTGTCATTTTATAAAATGTCTCTAAGAATTTAATAAATTCTCGAATGCGTCCCCAATCTTCCATTATGGGTGCACCTTCCACTCTCATTTCTTGCACAAAAGAGCTTTCATTCCCTACAAGTTTTTTAAATGCCGCTTCAAACTTCTCAGCATTTGCTAGCATCAAATATGTTGAGTTCTAACGAGTAGGAACGTCGAGCGACAAATTACATTTGTAAGTAATTTTCACTGCATCAACGCAAGCTTTAAACTATTGCAATCTTCTCGGAGAAGACCTTACGTACTTGATAATTTTTCTTACTTTGTCTATGGACGTTTGATGTTCTTTCAAACCATCAGAAACGATCAAATTTAGAACATGTGCAAAACAACGCATGTGCATATGATCGCCGTTTAAAATTAACCCCTTCTAATTTCTAATTGTCTTCGTCAAATAAGAGATAGTGACGTCGTTGGATTGTCAACGGTGATAGCGGTAACATTTTCAAGCTCCCACTTAAGAAAAAAGTTTTCAACTTCCTTACCAATGCTCTCACCCTTATGGTTCGGAATCAAACAAAAATTCAAAATCTTCTTTTACACATGGCAGTCTTGATCAATGAAATGACATGTCAGCACCATGTAATTCAAATTCTAAATAGAGGTTCACGTGTCAGTAGTTAAACACACTGTAACGCCCCGAATTTTTTTTTTTTTTTTTTCTGAACCCGGTTCGCTACTTACAAACCAGTGCATAAGTAAGAAATTTCTTAGAGAAATTTTAAAATTTCACTTGAAGGTCAAGGTTTGATGTTTACTGAAATCTCAAATATTAAAACTTGCAGCGGAAAATCATTTGAGTAAAACAGATATTAAACAGGATTGTAAAGAAATATTTGGAGATATTAATTAAATATTAAGAATTAATTTCGGGCAACAGAAACCAAGACTTAAGCGTGAAAATTTGAAATTCGTAAGAGTCAAACGCATCTGCCGCTAAACAAAGTCAACGAAAAGGAGTAGAAGCTGAAACTAAAGGCTTCCACCGATCACAAAATGACAAAACTTATTATACACATCTACCGATGACGTAAGCCAGATGATTCATTCATCTAACTCACACCGATCACAAAACGACAAACTTATTATACACATCTACCGATGACGTAAGCCGGATGATTCGTTCATCTAACTCACACCGATCACAAAACGACAAACTTACTGCCTACATCTTCCGATAGCTTTTACTAAAGGCATCATCCGATGGCTTTTACTGAAGGCATCATCCGATGGCTTTTACTGAAGACATCATCCGATGACTTTTACTGAAGATATCATCCGATGACGTCAGCCGGACGATTTACTCATCTAACATCTACCGGTAGACAACGTCTTCCAACAGAAAACAGAAACAACTTAACATAGCAGCTTTTCAAGCATTCACACTCTAAACAATGTATAACTCTGACTACTAAGAACTTGAACATTTCACTGAAATCCTGTAGCACCCGAGAATTTTCCCTCAATTTAATTAATCGAAAGAATTGGAGAGAAAATAATAAAAAGGTAAAGTAATTAAAAGTGAATAAATTGGTTGAACTAAAATGTTTATTAAATTAGGTTCGTGAAATTAAACCGTGAGTTATAATTAAGAACGAGATTTAACGAAAGTCGAAATGGTCGGAAACACGGGAGGGCAAAACGGTAAATGAGGATTCGATTAATTAATGGTTAGTTTTATAGTTATTATTATTATTATTATTATTATTATTATTAATAAAAACAAAAACAATAAAAACAACAGAATTCTATTCTGTTGTTCGTCGAACACCCGAGCCCGAGCGCGAGGGGAGAGGGAGACGACGGCGACGCGGCGCCGTTCACCGACGAACACCGGCCCTCTCCGACCAGACGCCGGCGACGAGGAGATTCTGGCCTGTCTCCGTGCACGAACTGACGGTATGGCTCGGTTTTCTCCTCTGTTTTGGTTCGGTTTTTGCCCTGTTTCGGGTTTGTGCGTGGCCGTGGGTGGCGAGCTCGATTAAGCTTCGATCACCAGCCGTTTTCGGTCACTTCCGGCGTGGGTTTGCCAACCCTTGGGTCGGCTACGGTTGATTGGCCGCGAGGTGCTCAATTTGAGCAAAAATCTGAGAATCCCGAATTGGGGGATTTCGGTTTTCGGTGTGATGCCTCGGGATTTCGATTTGTTTAGGCTAATTGAGGCTAATTGGGGTTGATTGGTGAGGAAATTGATGTGAATTGATGAAAAATCGAATTGGGGAAATTTCCCGGGTTAGGGCAGTTCGGGTTTTGCTGCAATTGACCTAGCTACGGTCGATTGTTTTAAAATTCCTTTTGGTAGGTTAAAATAGGTTGTTAGAGGAGTACGTAGCCGCTGGAATCGTTCGATTCCGATAACCGACGTGAAAGTTACGCGCGTTCGAAGTTTTGGGTCGGTTTTACCGAACCCAAATTAATGGCCTGTTTAGTTAGGTTTTAGTTGTATTAGACTTGAAATAGTAGTTTGAGAGTAAATTGGTTAATGTAAGATTGATTTAATGAAGCTTAGATGTTTGTCATAGGTCGAGCTATAGGCGACGAGATGCGCCAAAACCAGCGAACTACGGACGACAAGTAAGTTCTTGTGATCTTCTTTGGCCGATTGGCCTACACCGTACGTCGTGTCGTCTCGAGGAGTTTTGGAGATGCGTTTGTTTAATTGTATTTGGTTTGGGTAGCTAGGTTTTAGGAGTTTATAGTTTACGCTTTACAGTCTTGATGGTACGTATTATTGCTTGTTTACTGTATGATATTGAACTGTTCACGCATCACTTGTTTTAAAGAAAAGCATGAAAATGAACTTCCGCACAGAGTTTTAAAGATAACGTAAAGCATAGCACTGGCCGAAAGGCGTATTGGCCGAAAGGCGTATTGGTCACGCGAGGTGGGGCTCAGGCACGGCTGTACGTGTTGTAAGCGTGCACCCCCCGCTTCTAGCTGGAAAGAGTAGTCCGCCCGCTGGATGAGCTCTCTCTGGTTAGAGGGATAGGATCTCGGTGACACCTATTGAGCATTGCATAGTAAGATAAAATAAAGCATGGTTTATCGAACTCATACGCACAGCATGCATTGCATTTACGTAGAGCTTACTGGGATTTCATCTCATAGTGTGTTGTATGATGTAGAAGACATAGACTTCGAGGCACCAGGTGAGGACGATGTCCCTCCACCTGAGGCATGATTCAGTTGGCGGAGGATGGCTGCGGAGGTGTGCTGGCGCAGTCGAGGCTCACCTGACCCGTGGGGATAGTATGTATAGATTTTGGGATGTTTGGGGCTAATGGTTGACATTATAGGATGTTTGTTTCTGATAGTTGATAGGTTATATATTGATGGTTGTATAGAACATTTTAGGATGCTTGGTTCTGGATAGTTGATAGGATATATATTAATGTTTTAAACGTTTTGGAACTGTTTTGTGATTTTTTTAAAACAGGAGGATATGTTAAACTTTCAAACGGAGCCACGCAGTTTATTTTCGTGAAAATGTACTTTGTTATGGTTGTATTTCGAGTCGGTTTTGGGGTGGTATTTCGGAAGACGTACGAGTATCGGGTGTTTGATGTTAAGTTGTATTTTGTAGGCGTTCGTGTACGTATTGGTTTAAATAATTGTTTTGAACGTTTTATTAAATTGTTTTCAAATTGTTTCCGCATAAACACTAAGGATAAAGGGAAATGAAAAATATGGTACGGTAATTTAAAGGGTAAATAAGGGTACAGTGTTAGGGTCGTGACAAATCCTTCAAAACAATATAAATCCACAAATTTTGAAATCCTGAGTAGTAGACTACGACTAATACCAAATCATGTTCTCATACTCAAAAAGCACAATTCATAAATATGAAGGAAATAACAAACTACCAATGTGACTGACATTCCCAGCATACTTAAATGGAACCCTTGAAGACTACGCATCAAACACCTACTGACATCAGTTAAACCGCCCCATCAGTTGCCAGAACAATGCATGAATGCACCCCTCCAACCTGCCTAGCTCTCAGCAAACACAGAGAACACACCTGCTGTCACTTCTTCACCTATATCACAAAACTAATCTATTAGCCTAATGCTAAGTAAGTAAAGGAGTAACGAAATGAAATGCTGAAACATAAACTCCTAAACATGCAGTTTCTACTTTCTCATCTCAGTTGCATATGCATTCGTTTCTGATCTGATCCCCCTGTGAAATTGGGAGTTGGATCACTTCTCCCAAAGTCATACATCCTCTCTCTCCATTAAGGGGCGGATTAGTTCCCTTAACAACTGTTCAGATCCCCCTGTGAAATTAGGAGTTAGATCACTTCTCCCAAAGTATGAATCCCTTCATAAGTTAAGGGGTAGATTAGTTCCCTTAATAGCTTATCTGTTACAGTCTGTTCATTCCTTACCATGTCATTTTATGTAAAATCATATTCGCATACTTTCAAAAATATGATGCATGACATAAAAACATTCAAACACACATAATCCTACTGTTTTGTGATGTAGACCCGAAGGCACAAGCAAACTTCACTTACCTGGCTCTCCTGGAAATGCTCGGTTTCAAACCACTTCAGAAGTTTTGTTCACCTAAGTCATAAACAGAATATTAATCAGATTTATACTAAGCCTCATTCTAATCTATCTAGAAATCTAGAGAAGCTAGTTTGGAAGTTTAGTTCATAGCACATTCCCGATTTACCAATAAACCCGGACTAGCTTACCCATACAGCCTTCACAAAACTCACATTTATACTCTCTCCAATCATCGATAGCTACCAGTACATCAAGAAATCGAAATAGGGCTCACCTAGGTCGGATAAGATTCGAGTAGAAGAATCGCCTAGAGCTCTGCTGCTTGAGCTGAAGACCGAAAGAGAGAAAATAGGGAATAGTGGCGGCTATAGTGCATTAAACCCAAACTTCTTTCCTTAAATACGTTATCCACTTTTAAATTTCCAATTACTCTTATGCCCTTGCCTAGTCATCCACTAACCCTACATTTATTTTTGCCATTTAAAGTGTACCATTAACTAAAGAATAGAAAATTAATTCGATAGAACCGGGTGTTACACACACCCTGTGTGATGTTGAAAAAAAAATACTCCTTCAACTTTTGTTTTTCTTTCTGAAATCTGCATCGAATATCTCTTGCTATTGTTCTTCGAGATGGCATAATAAACTTTGGATTTAGATATAGACAAAATGTCTTGAAACAAATTCCTTCTACCACTTTCAATGTCAATTCATCAATTATAATCATCTTAGCTAGATATTCTGTAACACCCGAGAATTTATCGGCTCAGTTTTTATGAGTGTAAAGTGAATTACTAATTTACGGGAATTGATGTAAATAGAAAATATTGGATTAAAGAAAAGTGGGTGAAATAATTGTTAAGTGTTAGTTTAAAAGAAATTAAGAGGTGAAAGAGGTATAATGGTAACTTGAAGTTAATAAAATTAAAGTGAAGTAAAGGGAGAGGAGGTATTCACTAGAATTTCTTATGGATTAAGTTTATTAGCTTGAAGGAGGCTAGGAATCTAGGTGGGTTGTGAATTGGATGGGTTTAGGTTAAGGTTTTATGAGGGGGCCAGGGTTGCACGAAATTAGGAAGGGATTTGCTGAGTTCTTATTTTATTGAGTGGTTAATGATGATTAGAGGATAGTATGGATGAATAGTTGGATTTTTGGAAGAGGCCAAAAAATTGAAAAATTCTAGTGTACAGGGCAGTTCTTGTTTTGTGAAAAACGACCGAGCCAATTGTGTTATTTGGTTAAACAGCCCCGACCTTTTAGAAAGTAGACATCCTAAGAAGTCCGTAGAGTCTTGAATCGTTCAAAATGGATAAGCGTAGGATTAGTTACGTGATTTAGAAGTTTGACCAAAAACGGTGAGATTTCGGGTTTAGTGATTTTGAGAGGTTTTTAGTTTTCTTTAAAAGCTAGATGAGGAGGATTAAATTGATGGATTGCGTTATGGTTTTTAGGTTCGGACGAGTTCCCGACGTAGTGTACGAGTACGAGGTTAGCAAAGGAGGCCATGTAAGTAATGTATGCTTGCGTGTTGCCTCCGGGCCTACATCACAGTTCGTTAGGAATGTATGGTTGTGGTTTGTATGCGTGTATTGTATGTTTATTGTGTATGTTGGTAGTGTGTTTGATTTAGCATGCATCATGGTTTTTGAAAAGCACGCTACTAGACGAAAATGAATTTCCATGATTTTGATGAGTAGTGTTGTACGAAGGTACGTAATTAACAGATGTTGTGTACTCCGCGAATCCCAGGTGGGACTTGGGCCAGAGGGAGATGTGCTCCGTAATATCCCAGGTGGGACTTGGGCTGGAGAGTGTAGTGTCGTCCAATGAGCAAGACCATCCAGTGCTTCGCGATATCTCGGGTGGGATTTGGACCGGAGGGTGACATGTACTGGGTTAAAACTCCGCAATATCCCAGGTGGGACTTGGGCCGGAGGGTTCTACGATGCTCAGTACTCTGCGATATCTCGGGTGGAATTTGTGCCAGAGAGTGACGTGCAGGATTGAAACTCCGCGATATCCCAGGTGGGACCTGGGCTGGAGAATGTTACAATGTGCAGAGAACGAAACGAGAACATAAATAAAACAAGATTGTAGAAAAATGCATGTGTTAGGATGTGAAGTGTTTGTATTCATATTTGTATTTCTTGCTTAGCGTTAGGCTAATAGTTGAGTTCTATAATGTAGGTGACGAAGAATTAGCAGGTGAGGTCCAAGGGCATGATCAGGACTAGAATGGTTGGAGGAGTGCACCCATGCGACGATCCGGCCATTTTTTAGGGCGATATAACCCGGGATGTGGCTGTATTTTGGAAGTAAGAATCGAGGGTGCGTTTTGAGTTTTAAGTGATTTGGCCAATTGTGTCTGCTTTAGCTGAATAGGTAGTTGACGTATAGTTTTAGTCGTTTTGATGTACAAATGTGTTTTGGAAATGAATGGGGATTTGTATTGATGGAAGTCTTTTGGGTTGGTTTGAAAATGGAGGAAATTTGGCTTTTGAAGTATTAGGCGTTTGTGGTTTTAAACGTTTTGTGGTCAAAATTTTCTGCAAATAGTGAAGTTTTCTTAGCAGCAGGAAGTAGAGGTGTCGACCAGTGTTTGTAGGTGTCGACCCTCGAGCGCGTTAAAAACTAGGCGGGTGTTGACCAATGCACTCAAGTAGAGAGTGATTAGAGAAAAATCGGTATAAATGTCGACCCCAGTCTTCGTCGGATAGAAACAGAGAGCATTGAGGTGTCGACCTGTACTCTCAGGTGTCGACCTGTGCCTACAGGTGTCGATCCATTAGATTAGGTGTCGACCCCAGGCTTCGAACGATAGAAACAGATGCTAATGAGGTGTCAACCCATTAGATTAGGTGTCGACCCCGAAGTTTGATCAATGAAAATAGAGAGTAATTAAGTGTCGACCAGTACATTCAGGTGTCGACCAGCGCCCTCAGGTGTCGACCCATGTGTGTAGGTGTCGACCAAAAAGCCTGAGCGGCCATAGTGCAAATTTTTACAAATTTTTATATTTTCACCCTTTTTATTTCCAACTACAAACGAGTGTTTTCAATGTGCTTTTAAAAGTAGTTTTTCTCTGCAAGAATTAATTGTCTTTAAAAGATGACGTTTTAAGTTGGTGAGTAAAGTTTTAAATTTGTCGCGCATTTTATTGTACGGGTATGTAGTAGTAGTAGCGAATTGGGTCGCGAGGACTCGGGGCGCTACATATTCTCTAGCACCCATCATAGTAAATATTGGTATACTAGCACTCTTGCCCTAAACAGTTTTAAAAGATAAAGTTGGTTGCCTATTGTCCACATTCGTGAATACTTTTTACATACTTTGATATGTTTTATCATACTTGAAGTCTCATTCTTCGTCGAGTGTGCTGCATATATTTGCCCATAATAATTACACTTTGCTTGATCTGTTCCCGATACCTTACTGAAGTGAAGCCAAGCCATAAACTTAGATTTTTTCGATTCCACATGCGAACTTTCACTTTTAGAAGGATCCATCCTACTATAGAGCAAAAGTATATCGAACAAACAACCCATAACATTAATTAATAGCCAACAAACAACACATTAATCAACAGCCAACAAAAATCACAATGCTCTTGATCAACAATTCTGAAGAGTCTCCCACAAAGTCACAAACATAAAGACACAAACATAAAATTACACAATAAAAACAACCTAAAATTCTAAACAGCAAACAAAAATCACAATGCTCTCGATCAACAGTTCCGAAGAATCACCCACAAAGTCACAAACATAAAATTACACAATAAAAACAACCTAAAATTCAAAACAACAAACAAACATCACAATGCTTTCGGTCAACAGTTCTGAAGAGTCTCTCACAAAGTCACAAACATAAAATTACACAATTAAAGCAACGTAAAATTCTAAACAACAGTACATATAGTGAGCACAATTCACAATTAAATTACACAATTTAAGAGTACACAGCTAAATATCACAATTCACAAACATACAATGAGCACTGAGCTGTGAGGAGTAGCTGAGTAGGAGACATGAGTGGACACTGGACAGTAGACTATGCCTGTGGACAGACTACAGAGCAGGAGCAGCGCCAAGCCGGGATAATTGATAAGTCGAAACTCTGAAGCTCGACAACTCCAAAATTCAGAGCTCGGGTTTTCACTGTTCTGGAATTCTGGAGCTCGACCACTGAGGGAGGTCGCAACTCACAAATTTGGAGGTGGCAACGTGCAAACCGAGGAGGTAAAGGGTCGGGGGTCGGAGGTCAGGGTTTCGCCATTTGGAGGTCAGGTATTCGAATTCGGAGGTCAGATGTTCGTCGTTCAGAGGTAGGGATCGAGAGTCGGGTGTTCTGGAATCTGGTCTGGATTAGGGATTTAGAACCGAAGACTGAAGAGTGAAGAGGCTTAAATTCGGTCTGACGGTCCGGTCCAAGTTCTTCAGGAAATCAGGTTATGGACTGAGGACCGGACTGAAGTTTTCGGTTCCATGCACTTCGGACCGGAGACTGGACCGTGGTCCATTACCCTGGGACCGAAACCGAGCCGAACCTACCGGTCCGGTCTGGTTTTCGATCCCTGATCCGGTCCTCCCCACCCGTACTGACGACCTACGATTACATACAAGTTTACAAACTTTTATGACATATCATTATAATTTATATGATTACATAACAAAATTTTATTTAGAAATTTATTATATCGTTATTATATTTTAACTTATTTAGTGATATCTATAATTACTAATATATTTGAAAAAAAAATGTGTATATAAAAATTATATTAAACAAACATATTAATTCATTCTAGTCGCAATACACGAAATAGATGAGCCATGATGGTCGATGAATTATGCTACATTTTCAACCGATACTGTGTGTGCGTATATGTGTGTTTATATAAAATCAAAATTTTTATTTTGTAATAAGATTACTGTTTAATACTAGTACATATCATGTATTAATTAATTAAAGTTTTTAAGACAATTATATACAATAATAGTGATAATTATAATAATTATATAGTTAATTATAATACATTAAATGTGACGTCCTCAATCCCATTAGGGCCACCAAGGACTTACCGTGACATACTCTTGACTCAATCACCGTTTATTGATATAAAATTTTTCATTTTTCTTCTTAACACTTTAGAAAACGAACTTGGACAATCGGTCCTCTTCTATCAACATTTGAAGTTTAATGTAAAACGGACGTAAAAAGACTCGTTTAAGGTCGGAAAACATTACTTAAGACTTGGGACCCAAAATAACATGAAGGACATGTGCATGGGGTGCGCCCAACCTTCAGCGCGCACGCCCCTTGCGTGGGCGCAAGCCCCGCGCGCTCGTGTCGGACGCACCATGCGATCATCGTGCATCACCACGCGCGCCATCTGGCGGACCACACCGCACACATGCCGCACGCCTATCGCGTGCTCACGGCACACGCACCACGTGCACCGCTCCACGCCGCGCGCACCACGTCATGCCACGCACATCGCACGCCTACTGCGCGGCCACGGCACATACTCCGCGCGCACTGCACCACGCTGCACGCACCGCACCCCTACCGCGTGGCCACGGCACACGCACCGTGCGCACCACGCCATGCTGCACGCCCACAGCGCGCGCCCCTCGCGCCTGCTGCTCGCACCTAGCACCCCACGGGAGCCTATCCATCGGCACCCTCTTGGGTGCCAGATGTTTTCCCACTTATTTGGCTAATCCATCGGCCATGAAGCGCCGATGGATTGGCTGATCCTTTGTTTTGCGCACAAAAACCAACGCCCCAGCCGATTGATCGGCCATCAAGCGCCGATCCATCGGCTGGGTAGGGCAGCACGCCCCTGCGCTCCCTGCTCGCCGCTCCTGATCGCCCTGCGTGCTCGAGCTGTGCACCACTGCCGTGCGCCCAACGCACCCTTCTCCTTTTTCTCCTTTTTTTCTTTGCTTTTTCCCCACTTTTACTTACAAACATCAACCATATCATATCCTCAATTTACTCATCTATCTCCACCTAAAAAACCACACATTCATTTACAAATTCTCCATACACAAATCATCAAACCAACTCCACCACCTAATTCATTTCATCCATATTCAAAACACACACAACAAAAAACTTATAAAAATGTCTTAAGAGTAAACTCATTCCTAAATCCATCCAAAAGACAACTACTCCAAGCTATCTACACTTTATCCAAAGTAGACATCCATTGACAACTGATCCTACTACCCTTACATAATTTACCCAAAACGCTTAGAGCACACCCACGAGTCGAATAAGCCATGCCAGCACCACCACGCTCGCCACGAGCACCGTACGTCGACTGCTCTATACGTTGACGTCAAGAGGAGGTTACTCACCTTCGACTTCGTCACCTACATCATACGATTAAAACGATAAGCCTAATGCTTAGGAAGGAGTGTAATATACATAAACATATACATGAATGCATGATCTCGTGAAAACATGTTTATTTCATTTCTTTAACGTTAAACATGACATGGGGATAAAAGGGATTCCACGCAGAGTACGCACAGTCACCACCCCGTCTACCCCGTAAACCACATACCTTGCCCTGTGAGTTTCCATTTACTGGGTGTAGTAGCCTTGCCCCGTGAGTTACCATGAACGTGCCCTGCCCTACTCATACGCTACCCGCACTTATCCAATTACATACTTTACATATTCTTTCTTTCATTTACTTGAAAACATGCATGTAAAAACATTTTGTATACCTTTAAAGAAAACATGATGCATGTTAAGAAATGCGCTTAGAACAGTTGACAATCATCAAAGACAACTCGTAATCATACATAACTCTTATCGAATAAAAAACGTAACAAATAACGAACATCCTAGGCTACCCGACTCATCAAAGGCCCGAAATTAATAAAACTCAATCAACCTAGCATCGTCACAATGTAGGGCCTTTAAGGTCGGAAACCTAACACACACTTACCTGGCGTCCTTAGAAAGCCGAGCACCTTCCTTAAACTTGGTTCACCTAAGACATTTCATAATTTGTCATTAGAATCAATCCTAAACTACCGAATTCCAAAACTAAACGAAACTCCTAATTAAGGTAAATTTTCTTAAACTTGGGTTTACTTCTTTCGAGTATTTTACCGAACACCTTGAGCTAACAATTATAATAACAAACCATTAATGACCTTTCCCTCTTTCTTTCCTCGAGCAACTATCAGAGCGCCCTTGGACATCTTCCATTGTTCGTTGACTGAAAATGATTTATCATGCCTGTTTGTCAAGGGCTATTCGAGAAGAACTTTAGTCAAAGATCTGGCACTCGGACCTCCTTCTAATTGATTGTACTCCCAACATCATCTTAATCTGGATATCCCATTCCTAGATCCTAGAGGACTTGGAATTTCCCATCTTCACACTGCTCTCCAAAGTTAGCGTTTTATATGTTTTGAGTATCCCTTGTGCTAAGTCACATGTAGGACGCTGTAGTATCTACCACCCTTATCTGTCTCTCTTTGAACGTGAGGCTGTCCCATTATTGGTTGAACATAACCTACCTCTCCAGCAATAATGCCTACGATTCTCTCCACCTTGTTCTTCGACTGG